>JAXFYN010000332.1:0-41330 GCA_036172215.1 Camellia granthamiana | reverse complement strand
TTTTTTTTTTTTTTTTTTTTTTTTTTTTTTTTTTTTTTTATATTTTTAATTTGTGAATGGTGGTAACTTTTTAACTTTTTTAGTAACTTTTTGTCTTTTTAAATTTTTTTAGAGATGTCAAACTTGGCCTAACAGGTTTTGATTTTAGCTTTAAAATTTTAAAAAGCATTTATCCATTTAACATTTTAAAAAAGAAAAGAAAAGAAAAGAAGAAATATAATTTTTTTTATCTAATTGTGTTGATAAAATCAACATATAAAATAATTAAAAATATTTTATTTATTTATTAAATAATAAGGGTTTTTTTTTTTTAAGAAATGTATTAAATAATAAGGTTGAAAAAATAAATATAAACATTTAATATCAGTTTACTATTAAATAATAAGGTTGAAAAAATAAATATAAACATTTAATATCAGTTTAATATCAGTTTACTATTAAATAATAAGGTTGAAAAAATAAATATAAACATTTAATATCAGTTTACTATTAAAGGGTATATATATATTAAAAAAAAAAAAAATGCTGATCAAAAAAAATAAAGAGTTAAAAATTAAAATTAAAAGCTATATATAAAGTGATGACGCGCATTGCTTAGTAGCGAAGTAGTGTATATTTACAGAATTCCCGCTACAAACTTGGGCCATTTTTTTGATAAATTACACCAAGTTCCAAAATTTTAGAATAATTACATTGAATCTTATAAATTTAACATAATTATATTATATTTATTCAAAATTTTAATTACACAACATTTTAATTGCTTTGCTTTCATCGATTATTTACTAGTCATATAAATAAATAAAAAATGATAATATCATATCTTTTATTCTAAAATATGTATTTTATCATTGATTATTATGTATTTATTCACCATTTGTATTAATTTTGTTAGTTTTGGTCAGACTAAAAAGATCTTCATAATTATGCTAAATTTTATATGTTATATATAAATTTTAATACGTAAATAATTTTTGATAATTCAATATTCGACTCACTAAACTGATTAATATGTGAAATCAACCCACCATCCACTAATCAATGTAATTCACTTCTTTTTTTTCTTTTTTTCTTTTTTTGAGTAATAAAAGTAAACATTTACTTTTAATTGATTAAAAACGCCTTTTTAAACTTTAGAAGGCATCCCACATGCTCATACGTATTCATGGTTGTCAATTAAAAAAAGTTGATATATTTTTTATAAGATAAAAAAAATTAGTGTATTTAGAATAAATTTTGACCAAAAAAAAATCATTAAAGTATATGATGGAATATTTTAATTTTTTAAATTTTTTAATCAAAATGTAGACTGCCAAACATGATCTAACTATAAGAGAAAAAATCTGAAAAGCATATCTGATCCAACCAATCACTTGGTTTCTTGTTCCTTGGGGTAACTTGATTCTTTATTTTTCTTTCATAAGGGTGCAAGAAAAAAGGTTACCCGAAAGTCAGATTATTCCTTCCTTTAGCTTCACAAACTTTTGAAAGAAAAAAGGTATCATAATTGATTCTTGCTACTTATTTTTATTTGGAGGGTGTGTTGTAATCAACTCAATTGAATTTTGTTTAAAATCAGAGCAAACTAAACCAATTAAGTTGAAATATAATTTTAGGAGTCGACAAAATTTCAAATGAACAAATTGGTAGATCAAAATTTTAGATTAACGATCTTACTAAAAATTGACCAATTTCCGTTAACATCTCAATGACTGAAATCTCGACTCCTCACATTTGTTCGTAAATTTAAATACAAACAAGGTGTTCTAACTATGGATACGAACAAATAGGAGAATCGGGAAAACACAATCAAATATGTTCTTAAAATTGGCTTGCAACATAAAATGGTTTTGCAAGATGAAGCAAACTTGTGATCCTTCTTATTCCACATAAACTCAAAACACTTTCAAACTCAAATACAAGAGAAATTTTCAGACCAATTTCAAAAATTTCCCAGAAACATTCAACATTTTCCTACATTTCATACCAACAACCCGGAAACTCAAACCTCAACAAAACATTATCCAAACTGGCTACAATACTTGTCGTGTTCATATCCGTGAATCATAGATCAAAGACAACATGTTAGACGATTCAAAGCAAAAAATGGTTACACAAACAGGGTTGGGGAATTCCTTCTCAACCCAAAGCATCATTGTGAAAACTGATGTGTTCCGCCTAGCAGCCTACATTGGCTGTAGAGCATTAAGTCATATATAATCGACTTTTTCAGTACCCTTGTCAACATCATTTACCTCATACGAACAATATCTGGATATAAAACTGAACCTTAAAAGGGTCCCAATCGTGTCAATGAACGTAAAATTTTACAGACTGAATCATGGAAGCCCTCGAAGTTCCAAGCTTTTCAGCTACTGAAGCACTAGTAACTGGCTTGCTGCAATGTCCAACCTTCTCCGCAGAAGTGTATCCATTTCACGAGAGTCTAACCAGAGAGTGTTACCTCAACATTATTCATTCATCACTGTCACTAATTTCAAAAACTATACTTCTAACAAAGGAACTAGATTTGGGCACTGATAACTTTCGATCTCCGAATCTACAGAGACCCGTTGCAGATTTTACAGATATCCCGAGATTATTTGAGGCCACAACAAGACGATTTCCAACTCCAGTTCTCTTAACTATATTCCTTGAGGTTTTGGAACTAAGATCAGTAGACAACGGAAAAGGCAACACTCTTGGAGGAGTCTTGGGCGTAAACTGTGAAATTCCACTAACTTTTGACTTCGAGCAATTACTATCTGTTCTAGTCGTCAATCGCTTTTTACGTTGACTTTGGTTTGCTCTAGATGTAAAATTGGAGCTTAAACTCACCTCCTCGTAATCAGAAAAGTATTTCTTGATGATGCCTGAAACGGATAACAATTCTGATAATGTCTTGCTATGGTTCTCCAATATTGCACTCAATTCCCTCTCTTCAGCAGTGTCACCTCCATTTCTACTAAGGCAGCCCTTCTCGAGCCCTTTCACTGTACAATGTAGAGAGCAATTTTCCGTTACCCTCTTCCTTTTCTTCTTTTTTGAACGGTGGGTGTTTGCTAGGATCACTTGGAGTGCAACTTTCGCGTATGGAATTCTTTTAATCCCATTTTTCTTTCTTTTGCAGTTCACATGATTCTTGTTTGCACTTGACACCGGGATTTTAGGTTCAAGAGAATCAGTAACCTTTATACTATTAGAAGTTCTATCTCTGATTCCTGCAACAACACATTCTGATAAACCTGACTCATTAGAATCACTCCAAGGACGTGCTTCCGCATGAATAAACCATGTTCCTCTTAAACCCTGGAAAGCATGCTTCATTGGCAACGAGTCAGGAAGGTGGTAGAAGCATGACCTTTGCTTCACCTGCCAGAGGCAACAAGAAGAAAAAGTGCTCAATTTGAAGCATGAGTGGCATTGAAAGCATATTAGATAACCCACGCTCTGTTTATTTCAGTGGAAAACATTGAACTTTTTATACGGAAAACTTTTGAAACTAATGTGCTAGCAGTGGAGGAGGTGGCAACGGTGATGGGATGGTGGCATTGGTAAGACTTTAGGTTGGAAAATGTTTTTTCTCTTTCAAAAGTGAGAAACATTTCCCACCCAAATATGCTTGTTTGATGTTGACTTTCATTTTCTGTCATACTAAACAATAGAAAATGAGGAAACCACTTTTCAAAATATGTTTTCTGTTGAAACAAACAGAGTGCCAGGTACATTATTGGTACTCAAGAAAAGGAAGTAACAATCTAATAACATACCATTAATCCATTTACCCTGATCGCTCCAAGTTTAGGGAAGCAAATCAAGTGTGCTCTCTCAAGGTCTCCTACAAAACAATGATCGGGCAGATTACTTACCATTTATCACAATATAATTCAGCAAGCTGAGCGTTACTTGTTAGTTGCTGCGGTGTTTATGAACTCTTCACCACTTCGTTAACTAGAATTAAGGGAAAGCATGCACTTAAACAGAAAACAAAACACAACCAAACAAGACCCTTAAAGACCACACACAAACACACTGGCACAATGGGAAAAATGAAAAACACCGATTTTGGTCATCATTTTAGATACAGAAACCTTGACAAGTGACAACCCAGAAAAGTTCATGCAATGCTTCGAGGTTTTACAAAACCAAATGGAAAATAGAAGCACCAAGGCAACAACCCATATCACCAAATGTCGTAAATAACTGATTTTCACCAATATGTGACACACACACAAAGATGGGGAGGCAACAGAAACTATAATGAAGGAAAAGCACTTAAACAGAATACAAAAACACAACCAAACAGGCCCTTAAAGCCCACACTGACACAAAGGGGAAAAAAAAAAAATCAAACATCCATTTTGGTCATCATTTTATATAAAGAAACCTTGACAACCCAAAAAATTTAATGTTATGCTTCGTGGTTTTACAAAACCAATTGAATAATAACAGCACCAAGCCAACAACCCATATCACCATATGTCTTAAAGAACTGATTTTTCACAATATGCACACACACGCACACAAAGAGGGGCACGCAACCGAAAACCAAAGCACAACCAACACCAAACAGGCCCTTAAAGACCGCATAAATACACTGATCATCATTTTAGAAGCATAAATCCAACAACCCATCTCACCAAATGTCATAAAGAACTGATTTTTCACAAATACACACACATACACAAAGATGGGCAGGCAACGGAAACTGGAATGGAAGGAAATCACTTACTCGAACAGAAAACAAAAACACAACCACAACCAAAACCAAACAGGCCGTTAAAGACCACACACAAACACACTGACACAAAGGGGGGAAATCAAACACCCACTGTGATAATCAATTTAGACACAGAAACCTTTGACTAGCCAGAATAATTCTTGCTATGCTTCGTTGGTTTTACAAAACACAACGAAAAATAGAAGCATAAATCCAAGAACCCATATCACCAAATGTCATAAAGAACTGATTTTTCACAAATACACACACAAAGATGGGCAGGCAACAGAACTGGAATGGAGGGAAATCACTTATTCAGACAGAAAACAAAAGCACAGCCATAACCAAACAGGCCTTAAAGACCGCACACACAGAGGAGAAAAAAATCAAACACCCATTGCCACTGAGATCATCAATTTACATACAGAAATTTTGAGAACCCAGAATAGTTCATGCTATGCTTTGTTGATTTTACAAAACACAACGAAAAATAGAAGCATAAATCCAACAACCCAAATCACCGAATGTCATAAAGAATTGTTTTTTCACAACATTTATTAGAACGAAGGGCAAACACCTACTCTTGAAATCTCGAGCTGTAATTTCCGGTGAGACATCGAAGGCAATGCGAGTGTCCAAATTAGTATCGGTGAACACTGGCACTTTAGCTCTCGAAGCCATCGGAGATCCCCGATTGGAATTCCAAAAGCTCGGTCATTTTCTTGATCGCATGTAAATGACACGGCTCCCCGCGCCCGCAGTGGTCTTGATCTTAGCCGTCTATTTCCTCTTTTGATCCCAACCATGTATTTCAATTTATCAGCGCCGATTGGGACCCCCTCCCCCACTCACCCCCCCCCCCCCCCCAACACGTGGGGGTTGGTGAGTGGGGAGAAAAAAAATAAAATAAAAAACAGTTTTCAGCCAATGAAAAAGAAAAGGGGGTCGTGGGGGTGTGTTCTAAGGGGGGCTTAGTCTTTTTTCTCAATTTATTTACTATCAAACTTGTTTTGAAAATTTCAATTTTATGAATTTAATAATAAATTAATCAAAATGATTCATTTTTTAAAATGTATTGAAAGCACAATATGTTTTTAATTCAATATTTTCAAAACAAATAACATGAATTTAGTAATTATTTTTAAAATAGTGTGGATTTGATTTTTTTCAACGGACTTTATGTTCGATAAAACGTATAACGATTAATTTTTTGTAAAATTAATTATATTTATCCTCACTATACTTAAGAGTCAATACCAAATTGGTATGTGAGTCAATACCAAATTGGTACGTGAAAATAACGCTTAGGTGCATTCTCAAGCTAAGTCTAAAGGTTTTGTTCTATAGTTTGAATTGAGTATTAAAACTTTATAATGAATTCATCATTAGGTTGATAAATAAAATTATTTATATATATATATTTTTATTTCTTTCATAGTTATTGTTAAGTTTGTATGGTAACTTAAGGAAGACCTCAAATCCTTGTGTTCGATTAATTCTCAATCAGACGAGTCAACATGTTAAATGTACAAATTTCACCTGAATAAAAAAAATAAAAAATAAAAAGCTTATTAAGTTGAGCAATCCTTCGGTCTGAGAGCCGACCCTTATCACCTACTATCAACTAATACAAAAATTAAACCTCGATCATTCACTCTATTAGCTAGTTTTTAGTATTTTGAAGTTAATTACACTATTTGAAAGATTTGCTACTGACCACCCACTCGATCCTTGTGTTCCGTTGACGGTTGGTTGGTGTGACGAGTTTCGCAGCGAAAGATTTGCTACTGACCACCCACCTAATGTTGTTGATATGGAGTTACGTGCGAACGTTGTTCACATAGATTAGAGCCTACGTATGCTTAGGACTTTCGTCGGTGTTTTGTGCGTCGTTGTTTTTGTATTGTTGTTTCATATCTGATGCATTGTCATGGATGTTGTTACATTTACGTTTCATTTTGTATCACCTATGTAGTTGTTGTAATGTGTTTGTCCTATATTACATAACATTTTCGCAGCGTGTTATAGAAATAGTCTTTGCCTTTTGGCATTTTGTACTAGTACATGTATAACTTCAATAATTGTCTATGGACTTCGATTTCAGATTTGGACATAAAAAACATATATATTCTAATTTTCTGAAACTAATACATCATTAACTTTACAAGCAGGGTTGCAATTTTTAGAACTCCAGGTACACCAATCGCATTGCTCATGGCAACGAACCATTCATCACCCCGTACCCCTTCCAAGAATTGAGGTAAGGCTGTCACAATAACCCAACAACAACCAATCCACAAATGCCAGTCCAACAGTGACAATTACAACTTGTCATTGTTGAAATGGACGTTGGTAATCGACAATCTTACGGATTGTTGATGACTGGGTATAAGAACGTTACCAACAAGTTTTTGGACAAAACCAGACTACTACATTCGGCCAAACAAATGAAAAACAAATTTGACAACCTGAAAAAAGATTGGATTGTGTGGAAGAAGCTGAAGAATGCCAATCAAGGCTTGACAGGGCTTGGGTACGACCACGAGACAGGTTTGTTTACGCACCTGACCATTGGTGGGCCAAAATACAAGCGCTATGTAGTGCAATAATTTATTTTTCCCATTAATCTTGTACCAGTATTTGTGATTGGTGGTGCCATATGTTTACGTAACTACCTTTAAAACTCAAAGCAATTCCTTAATATATAATAATGTGGAACTCCAGCTAATTGTGACACATTTACAATAATTATTTTAATGTTTTCATTATTAGTTGCGACATTTTTATTTATTATTTCTTATGCACCGCACAACTTGCCATGTTTACATTAATTATATGGTTACAATTATTGTTTCAGAATTATTTCATATAATCCTTTGAACTATAAAGGTACAATTAATTGGTGCACATTCTCAATTACGTAATTTAGTGTTATTTGTTTTTACTATCATTGTTGCTACACTTGCAGCCCTGCAAATAAATTGTTACCTTTACTTTCATATGTGTTTTCTTTTATCTCAGATGAACAATCGATATACTAAGTTCAAGACCAAGCCTCTAGAGCACTTGGACCTCATGGAACGGGTGTACTCTAGAGCAGCTGCGACAGGGAAACATGTATGGACTCCAACTGAACTGCGCAATGATGATGTTGTCGCGGCCATTGCCAACGAGGACAGCGAGATGGGACCTCTCAGTGCTGGCACACCACCACATCCGGGCCATGACACTGTTGGCGAGAACGTGGTGGATAGTTTCATGTTCGGCGATGCTCTCCCCTAGTTAGCCGCCAACGGATCAGCCAATGCAAAACGTCGCAAGCGGGCAGCGCCTGGTACTATCACTAGTAGCATGGACGACCTCGTGGAAGCAGTCAGCAAACAAAGCCGGGAGTTGAAAATTACGCAATATGTTGTCATTCGGAAGGGTGAGAACACTGTGGGGGACTATCTTGCAAGGCTAATGAGCACACCTGGATTGGAGCACGGCAGTAAGTTGTTCTCATTCGCATGCAGCATAATGGATTTACCCAATAATCGGGACATCATCATGGCCCTCCCCGTGGATTACATTGTCAACTGCTTAAAAGAGAAGCGTGTCTGCACACCGGCCAATGTTGGCAGGGATCGTGAACGAGACGTACGTCTATTTGGGAGTGATAGTGTGGTTGACATGGATTAAGCTTTTGTGCTTCAATTATCGTTTTTTTATTATTGCCATAAAACTGTACTTCAAATGTTTGTGAACTTTTATGCTTTGGACGTAGTTTTTTTTTTTTTTGTGTGCTGTTTTGCGAAAATTGTTTCGTAGAACAAATTTTTTTTTCCTTGTTTTGTTTTCTAAACTAGTTGGTTCTTTTTTTGCTTTGGATGTTAATTTATGCATTTCTGTTGGGTGCATTTAGTTATGTTTCGAAACAGGCCGAATATGTTTATGTTATTCTTGTTGTAAAATTTTCTATTAACTTTAACAGTAAGGGGTTTTTTTCATTTTTTTTTTTTCATTTTTTTGTGTAACTTGCTGTAGTGTTGAACAAATTTGTCTTTATGTTGGTAGATGGGAGTAGGTTGTCACTAGGTGTGTCCGTGGTTCGGTTTGGAACGGTTTGCGGTTCAATTTGGACCTGCCCGCACTATGCGGTTTGGGGAAAAGTCAACCCGCAACCGCTCGTAATGCGGTTTGCGGTTTGTGCGGATAGGATTCGCAGATGTGCGAGCGGTTTCCGAATTGGACTTTTTTTCAAAAATTTATTTTTAAACCTTTTTTTTTTTTTTCCTCCCATTTTGTCAATATTTATTTTGGACATTTTTCCTTATATTTTCTAAAATGCTCCAACATTAATAATTAATGAATTAAAACTTATAAAAAAAACTTATAAAATAAAAAACACAACAAAATCAATTCGTAACCTAAACAAATCATTCAAAATCTACATTCATCATTAACTTGCATTCATCCTACATTCATCATTCATAACCCGAATAAAAAAATCCTACATTGAAAATTCTATATTCATCATTCCTCACCCAAATACAAAATAATAATAATAATAATAATTCTTCATTAACTTACATTCATCCAAAATGCAAAAAAAATAAAAATTCATTAACTTACATTCATCCAAAACCAAAATGCAATTAAAAAAAAAATTTGTTGTCAAACTTTATTCAATTCAAACCCATGAAATAAAATAAAAACATTTCTAAAATATCAAACTTCATCATGAATCACATTCAATCCAACTTTCACAAATTTCAATTCCAATTCCATGCATTTGGTTGATGAACCCTACACAAAAACAAATTGAAAAAATATAAACTTTAATCTTCATAATTCCTTTGAGACAAAAAGTACAAAATAATAAAGTAATGAAAAGATAAACAAATGTCTATATATTGCATATCAATATAATAAGAAAATGTGTTGAGTATATGAAAAAATTACCAATGAGCAAATGGATATTAGAGATCAATTATAGCATCAACATTATAGGTTGAACTTGAAAATGAGCTTGATTCCGAAGTACCTAATTACGAGTCAACAAGAGAAGATTAATAAAACTTACATTAGAAAATGAACAACACAAATAAAAATGAAGATAAATAAATTCTCATATTACCCGAGTCATATTACTTAAATTCCTCTACATCATCCATCGCCCTTCGAAGAGAAATTAGAAGGTTGCTTCGAAGCTAATTTTGAGTACATACAAGAGCTTCAACAATAGAAGGCGAGAGTGAACTACGAAATGGGTCAAGAATACGCCCTCCTATACTAAAAGCCGACTCCGACGCAACGGTAGAAATAGGCATGGCCAACACATCCCTTGCAAGTTTTGATAACACCCTATATTTGGTTGCATTCACCTTCTAATAATCCAAAATCTCAAATGTTTGATTCTTTGCGAAATGTTCAATCTCGGATAAATATTGTTCCAATTCCGACTTAGATTCACTAGTACATCGCCCCTCAAAATAAGAATTAAATTAGGAGTCAAATAAAGAATAGGGATCATCATCATTATCATCTTCCACCATATTCACAACTTCACTCACACTTGAAAATTTCTCATTTGAAGGATAAAGTGTGACATAATGGCTATACAAACAACTCAAACAACTCTTAACCTTGTCTACCATCTTTTCCACCTTCTTATTATCTCTAAGAAATAAATTGGAAAAACAAAACTCCAAGTATGTCATTTTTTTGGTAGGATCAAGAACCACCGCAACATACAACAACAAATTGATCTTACTTTCATCCCCCCAATACTTGCTAAACTTTTGTTTCATAGTCTTTGCCATTGTGCTCAAAGTATCATCCTCCTCCAAAATTAATTGGTTAATTTTGCTTTCAATAACAAACATTTCCTTGTAAAAAGCATTGGAAGTAACAAAGAGAAAACCCGAAAATTTCTTAGTTGCAATATAAAATAATTTTAGAAACCTCAAAAAAATTCTACATTTTTTCCAATCCAACTCATTCGGACTTCTCCTTATGCCACCATCAATATCCTTGAAATAAGGTTTAAAGTTGGAATCCACAAACTTTAATCGGTTAAAAGCTTTCTCATACTTTTCGGCGACCTCTAACATCAAATAGGTAGAGTTCCACCTAGTTGGTACATCTAGGCATACAAGAGCTTTTAAATCAAGCTTGAGTGTAGCCATACACTTCTTAAAAATATCATGCCTATGAGGAGAAGACCTCACATATCTCACCGCAAGTCTAATGTTGGCAATAGAGTTGTCCATTTCTTTCAACCCATCACTTACAACGAGATTAAGAATATGTGCACAACAACGCATATGAATAAACTCATGTTGCAAAATAATCCCCTTCCAATCTTTGGTTATCGTTTTCAAATATTGAATGGTAAGATTATTAGAACTAGCATTATCAACTGTTGAGGTGAATATGCTATCAATGTTCCACTCAATCAAACTCAACTCAATTTTTCGACCCAATGTTTCTCCTTTGTGATCCTCAGCTTGTTGAAAATTTATGATTCTTTTTTGAAGTTTCCAGTTATCATTAATGAAATGAGCAGTCAAACACATGTAACACAAATTTTGAATAAAAGTCCAAATGTCCGTAGTAAAGCAAATTCTACGACCCTTCATGGCCTTCTTTAACTTATCCCTTTCATTCTTGAATATGTTAAGCACTTCTCTAGATATGGTTTGACGAGAGGGAATTGGTGTGAATTTGAGTTGCATGACATTACAAAATCTTCCAAACCCAACATCCTCCACAAATCTAAATGGCAACTCATCAATGACCATCTCCGCAAGAGGCCTTTTACAAGTATCAAAATTAAAAATTGTTGCTACAACCTCAACACCCTCTTCATTTTGTTTCAGTTTAAGATTTAATGTTTGTTGACCATCTGTATCCCTATTTGGATATTCTTTACATTTGGGTGTATGACTCCTCAAATTGCTAGTCCCATGAAGTCTAGAGCCAGCCATATACTCTTTCTTGCAATATTTACATACGACTCTACGCTTCCCATCTGTCCCTACAGCCTTGTGAAAATGATCCCAAACTGTGGATGGTGCTCTCCCTCCTCCACCCTCACTCTTTCTCTTTGGGGGTCTAGGAGGCTTAGGTTCAGGTTCAGGTTCAGGTTCGGGTTCTACTAAGAGGGGATTCATTTGAGAATTAGAGGATTCTAGAGGTAAAAGATTGATTGCGGGAGATTGAACACTATCCTTCATTTAAACTGGATTACAAAAATTACAAATTCAATTTCAATAACATAACAAATTCAATACAGTCACAGATTCAATTTTAATTTTAATAACAGATTCAATTCTACACAGATTCAATATAGATTCAACACAATCACAGATTCAATTTTAATTTTAATAACAGATTCAATTCTAATTTCAATAACAGATTCAATTCTATACAGATTCAATCCAATTTCAATAATAGATTCAATACAGATTCAATTTCCACTTCTTACAGATCTGTTGGAGCATTGAAAAAGCACAAATTCAATTCCAAAAGCATAAATTCAATTCAAAAAAAAAAAAAGAGAGAGAGAGAGATCTATTTGTATAAACACAGATTCAATTCCAAACAAACACACAGATTCAATTTCCATTTCTCACACATTCAACAACAGATTTAATTCTAATACCACAGATATTGATTCAATTCCAAAAAAAAAAAAGAAAAAAAAAGAGACAGATCTATTTGCACATAAACATAGATTCAATTTCCATTTTTTCATAGATCTTTTGCTACAAAAAAAAAAAAATCAGATTTAATTCCAAACAAACACATACATTCAATTTCCACTTCTCACAGACAGATTTGTTGCTACAAAAAAAAAATTAACAGATCTGATGAGATGAGAGAGTGAGGGAGACAGATCAGAGAGAGAGATGTCTGATATGTTGCAAAAAAAATCAAAAATCGGATACAGACAGAGACAGAGAAAAAGGCTTACCTGTGAGGTCGATTGGTGCGATGAGAGAGTGAGATCGATTAGTCGATCTTGCGATAAAAGAGAGTCGATCGGTGTAGATGCAAAACTAGAGAGTGAGAGACTGATGAGATGAGAGAGTGATGAAGACAGATCAGAGAGAGAGTGTGAGAAATCTGATATGTTAGAAAAAAAAATCAAAGATCGGGGAGAGAGAGAGAGAAAGAGATAGACAGACAGACAAACAGAGACAGAGACTAAGAGAGCGGCTTACCTGTGAGGTCGATTGGTGCGATGAGGTCGATCAGTCAAGAGGTTGATTTTGCAACGAGAGAGAGTCAATCGGTGTAGTGTAGATGAAAAATGCGAGAGTGAGAGTGAAAGTGAGAGACAGACTGATGAGATATGAGAGAGTGAGTTCGTGTTTTTTTTTTGGAGTTTGAGAGATAGATAGATTATAGATTTGGGGGTTTTTTTTGAACGGTCAGATTTGAAGGGGAAAAAAAAAAAGAGTTTTATGCGGGTGGGTTGGGCGGGTGCGGTTCAAACCTGCAACCCAAAAATTAGATAAAATCCAAACCGCACCCTACCCGCATGTGTTTGCGAAACCGCCCATACGTGCGCGGTTCGGATCAGGTAGGACGGTTTGGGCTGGTCGGATAACCCTATGCTCAGCCCTAATTGTCACCCATTATTGAGGATTTGAGTAATGTCTGCAAAGTGTACAAGCCAGAACATGCCACTATTGTGTCACATGGTGGTTATTCAAGTGTGTCATGTCAATGGAATCTATTTTTGGTGCTCTTTGTTTATTTATTTAAATTTATGTATTAATTTATTTATTTAGTTGTTTGTGGTCTATTTATTTATTTGATTATTTTTCACCTATTTATTTATTTAGGTAGTTATTTTTTTTCTCGATTTATTTAGTTAAAAACATATATTTCTTTTTTTAATTATTTATTTATTAATTTCTTGTAGTATTTCTTTATCTATTTACATCTGTGTATATATTTATGTAGTTTTTTTTTAAAATTTTTGGTTCAATTTATTTACTTATTTATATTTCTGTAATTGTATTAGTATATTTATTAATCATTCATGGTCATTGTTTATTTATATTTCTGTAATTGTATTCATGGTCATTGTTTATTTACATTTCTGTATTTATTTATTGCTATATTTATTTTTTGTTGTATTTATTTATTTATTTATAATTCCATATTTATTTACTAATTAATTTTTTGTTGATTTATTTATTTAGATTTCTGAAATATTGAATTATTTACAAAATTTCTAGTGCAATATTTATGTAATTATTTGTGTCTCACGTGAAACTGAAACAAATGAAACTGTTGCTTAATTATATTGATGCATCAGACTAGAATCTTGTACTCACTTTCAGCATGTACTACCATTCACATGGTATTGTCACTTATTTGATCTTCATGCATCGCATGGCCACAGTAGTATATGTGGTACTTGAGCTTGTCAAACAAGTGCTATATATGATGGAGTTGATGGTATGTTCACATGGAAACTACAGCTTGGTGGCACATAATCAGTTGAGTTGGAGTTGTTTTTCAAATTTCCTTTCTGTGGAACAAGTGTTGTATTTTTTCTTCACTTCACAGTAACATAACCCCTCCGAAAGGTTGGTACGTGCGTGACAAAAATATGTATTCAGATCTTGCTATTAATGTGTTTATTGGAACACAATTTTGGGCAAGCGAATGTTGGGAATTGCACAAAGTGTATTTACATTTTGTAATTTATTTTTCGATGGTTTGCAATGTCCATGGATCCGCAAGAGGGTACTAGCTCCGGAGTCGTACGCAATGGCCAAATAAATGTGTGGATACGAGAGACAATCGGAGAAATGGAATCGACGACATCAATGATATGAGTGGAAATTGCATGCATTGCCAATGAGTACGCGTATGCTGACAGGTAGGGATGTAATAATGGCCCGACCCGGCTCGGCCCATCCGGGTCTGGGCTCAGGCCAGCCCAAGCAGGTTTCACAGGCTCCCACCTTTTTAGTGAGTCGGGTCGGGCTGGCCCATGAGCCAAAATGTGGGGCCGAGGCCCACTTATAATAGGGCCTGGGCTCGGGCCGAGCCTAGTCGGGCTTTTTTTATTTTATTTTATTTTATTATTATATTAGGAATAAAAAATCAAAAATAATTATACTAGAGTATTTTAGTTAAGATTAATGAGATATTTTGTCTGGTTATGTAATATTTCAGGGTAATATTTAAATTTAATTATGTATGATTTATGTTTTTTTAATTATGAACTTATAATTAAAAAAGTATGCAATTATGTAAATTTTTTTCTTTCGAAATGAATAATTATATATATATGAAAATGAAACTTTCAATATTACAATATTACTTTATTTATATAACATTTATTGAATGAATAATTTTTATTTCAAAATGAAATAAAATATTACAAAAATTGATGTTATTAAATAAATTAGGTATAAATTACTGATGATGGTAGAGCAATTGTATCACTATAGGTCAAGTACATCCCAACTAGGTTGGCACCTACTAGCCTACCAATCATTTGCATTATAATCCACCTCAATAGTCTAATATAATAAAAAATAAATAAAAAAAAAATGAAATGAAATGAAATAGTAAAAAATAAATTGTTGATCAATTATTGGAGGAGACTGACATTTCAGTCGTATTGCCCGAGGATATGTCATCTAAATTATTTTGAATTTTTTGAATTCGTTCATTTTCACTATAATTTTGTCTTTTTATAAGCGCATGCATATGATCTCTGGATATCATCAGTGCCTCAACCATTTCGGGTGAAAGCCTACTCCGGTAATCGCTGAGCACCCGTCCACCTGCACTAAAAGTTATTTCTGAAGCAACTGTAGAAATAGTAACGGTTAGTATATCACGGGCCATATGTGAAACCACAGGCCACATAGTTTTATTTTATTTCCACTATTTCAAAATCTCAAAATCAGTGGAATCATTCACTAACGGGCTTTTCAAATAACGTTGTAGTTCAGAACTATTTACACTTGTATATTAAGATATTATTCTACTTTTTATTGTTGAAAAAACATTTAATCCCCCACCTCGAGATGAGACTGCTAGTTTAGTGTGTGTAGGTATATTTACAGATGCAGCTACCTTGTATTCTTTAAATAATTTGTTGCATATTTGCATAATAGGGGCAAATTGTGTTTGATCAGTGAAAATATGCTCTAAAAATTCTTGTAAACTAATTTCTTTACACCTTGGATCAATTATTATGGCTAAACCTAATAGATGAGGCAAATGATCAAAATATTTTTCAAATTTTTCTTTCATTGAAGTAATAATGGTTATATAATATTCATTATCCATATATTTTATGAAAACTTTAATTATTTCTACTAGCATATGTAAAACAAATGGTGAAGTAGGAATATATATAAGAAAATAATTTTGTTAAAGTATCAAAAAATTTTAAAAAATCTTTATACAAGGTTACTTGGAACCAATTAAATTTTAGTGGGAGTCAGTACTCCTCCTATTGATATTGTTGCAAAAAATAAATATATTGCTCTTCTTTGTTTACAAGCTGTTTTTAACATATTATACGTTGAATTCCATCTACTATCTACATCTAAAATTAATTTTTTAAATGGCATATATTCTCGTTGACAAATTTTTCTATATTCCAAAATTCGATTACCAGAAGACATAATAGTAACAATTGCATTTTTTATTACAAGTATAGAAGTTTCGTATACATGCATAACTTCTTTAACAATCAAATTGAAAATATGGGCACAACAATGAACATGAAATAAATCACCATCAACAAGTAATTGTAAAGTTGATTTTAAATGGGCTACAGTTTGATTATAATATGATGCATTATCTAAACTAATCGTAAATATTTTATTTTGTAAAGCCCACTCGTATAATATATTTCTTATTTCTACACCAAGCGAATGACCAGCGTACGGAAGTTCAACTAATTTAAATGAAATAATTCTTTTATTTAATTTCCAATCATTATCGATAAAATGTGCAGTGATACATTCATATTCAAAACCATTATTTGACCACAGATCAGATGTTAAACAAACTCTTTCATTCAAAATTTTAAAGATAGTCAAATAATTTACTTTTAACATCTTCAAATAATTTCTTTAAATAACTTTGATATTGTGGTGCAAAACTTTCATGAATCATTTCGGTAAAATTGGGACATTCACTAGTAGTAAAAGGTTATTATTTTTTAATAATATAATCAACTACAGAATTTTGTGCACATATAAGATCATATGAAAATGTTGATGAAGCCCCTAATTGCATTTGACTTCACTACAGGAAATGACACTTTTGGTGACTAAACAATTTTTAGTCGCCAAAAGTGGTGGAATTAGCGACCAAATATTTTATTAGTTGGCAAAAATGAAAAGATTTAGCTACTACAGTTTTTTAGTCGGTGTATATTGCTTATCAGCGACTAACATAAATTTAGTCGCTAATAACGGCACAATTGGCTACTAAATTATTATTTAGTCGCTAATTATTGAACAATTGCCAACGAAAACAATTTTTGGTCGCCAAATAATATAGCTGTTAAATTTTTTAATCGAGAAATATAGCTTATTGGTGACCAAACAATATTTTTGTCACTAATATTCCATCAGAGGCTACTAAAAAACGTTTAGTCGCCGATAGTATATATTTTAGGCTACTAAATTGTTTTTTAGTCGGTGTCTTATACCTTTTGCCGACAAAATAATCTTTAGTCGCCAATTGGTAGCAGATGATATTCAAGAAGACATTAAACGACCACACAAGTTTGATTGCCAATGATTCAGTTTGGGTGACTAACAAAAACATTAGTCGCTAAAGCTCTAAATGTTTTAGATTTATTTTCGCGCCTATCTCACACATTTTGCCTCTTTTTGTATACACACAGCTACAAATCTCTTGCCCTGTCATTCAGCCATGCAAATCACCAGCAAACCTCACGACCTCACAACCTCAGCACTGTCGTTCCCCGTACGCCGCAAATCACCACAGCCACCGCTGCTAACAGGTTCTCTCCTTTTCGCTCTATTTTCTATTGCTCTCTATCTTGCTCTCTCTCTCTCTCTCTCTCTCTCTCTACCCCTTCTTCTATTTCCCCAACTGTGAACTCTTGCTCTAGGGTTTTTATTCTACCCATTCTGGTTAATTTTTTCTTAATTTCTAAAATGGATTTGTTTGAAGTGGTTTCGTTACTAGAGTTTTATGCGTTTGATGTTGTAAATGGGTTTGATTTTAGGGTTTGATACCTTTCTCCCTATTTTTCCTCTCTCTCATTAGTTTCAAAGCCCTAATCCATTGATTGTCTATCTAATCTCATGTATTCTGATTATTTTCATTGAAATTTTCTCTCTCATGTATTCTACTCATCATTATTTATGTAATCTGTGTATTAAATTTACATACACAGATTATCTGATCTGTGTATGTATTTTGAGATTGAGATTATGTATGTGTGTATTTTGAGATTGAGTTTACATTTAAACTGAAGATGGGGTTTACAGTTGAATTGTAAACTGAATCTTCAGTTTACAGATTGGGTTTACACTAAGCCTAGCAACACATGAATGAGTTTACATTTAAATGGATTAAATTGAATGGGTAATCTGTGATTGGGTAATCAGTTTAGATGTAGTGGTGAAGATTCAGTTTAAATTTAATTAATATGTATTCTGAGATTAGGTAATCTAAATTGATACATACACAGATAATTTGTGTATGTATTCTCATCAGTTTACATATAATCTTAAGCAGATTGTCTGTGTATTCTCTGTTTATGTATTCTCTGTTTATATGTTCTCTGTGTATTCTCATCAATTTAAATTTTGTTTATGTATTCTCGCTCCGTTGCCTTAATCTACTGCTTTGTCTGCCTTCTTACCTCCTCAGCGTACTCATTTTCTGCCATGACAATGGCAATGTCGGATTCAAAATA
Organism: Camellia granthamiana; assembly: GCA_036172215.1. Taxonomy (NCBI): domain Eukaryota; kingdom Viridiplantae; phylum Streptophyta; class Magnoliopsida; order Ericales; family Theaceae; genus Camellia; species Camellia granthamiana. The sequence continues at coordinate 22,677 of JAXFYN010000332.1, read as the reverse complement.
AGATCCTATTGAGAGTTGCAATTTCGTGGAAGAATGACTACTTTTATCTGATTTTGCCTTTTGGGCTGAGCTTGGATAGACTTAGAACCCATCCAAGTTGTAGCTCTACTATGGTGTGATCTTGGTTATATATCCTGATACATTGTAATCTCTTAAACCATGAACATCTAGTTACCTAGCTTTTGGTAAATCAACCTATCTAATTTTTGCACAGCAGATATAAGGATAAATCTTTTCAGTTTTTGATACATTAATTTTTTGTCTTCAAATCCGTATGACCCGTACATATAGGCTACCGTCTGACATCAACTAAGGAGATTAGTCTTTTGAACATTGTAGTCAAAACTCTTGAGCTTCATTTTGGTTCTTCAGTTGTAATAGGTATTTGAGGTACTTCACCAATTCTTCAATTCTTTAAATTACTTGTGAATAGAGTAGTTTAATGGTTGTCAATAATCCTTTGGTCACAGTTGTATATATCCATTTAGATTTAACTAACAGACTCCATGTATTAGTTTGAATACATCATGGTTAATGTCAAGGAAATCAAATAAATTGCTAATGTTTTTTGCTGCAAATAATATCAGAGCTTTCTTGGTGGAAAAATGTATGAATGATTTTTTTGGGTGAATAAGAAATGAAATAAAACAGAGAAATTTACACAAATACAAGGGGCATACCCCAGGCCCTACCACAAGCTACAACAACAACGCAAAAGAAGCACCAAAGTAAACTAAAAATAAAGAACTACAACACATCTGCCACCGAACTATAACCAGCCAAAATCAAAACAAGAGCCCAAACATACCAACCAAGCAAACCATATAACTTGTTCAAAAACCATTTCCCAATCAGATAGGGGTTTTGAACAGTAACCTTAGCTGCCCAAAAGTATCCCTGCTTAGGCAAGAGCACAACATCCACCATGACATCCCTATAGACCAACCCTATTCTAAAATTCCAGCATATCCAACATGAAACACAATCAGCCCAAAAAGGGAAAATATTTACAATATCCAAAAAACCCAACCAACCAGAGAATAATATATACAACCCGAAAGTAAGACAACTTATAGACCCATTGAAATGCCTAGACAAGGCGCAACTTGCAGCCATTGCCGAAGAGCATTCCCAAACCGAATGCATCTGCCAAGAAGGGCGCAAAATGCAGCCACTACCATGCCACCATACAGATTTCAGAATAGCCTGCCCAATGAGAAAGAAAAAATAAGTGCCAAGACTACATGTGTTATCATAGAGAAGTAGGAATATCATACTAAATATGTGAGACCTCCCTTCACTCGACCCACATCTAATAATAACACTCCACTCATTATAATTTCTCACTTCACTAGGCCCACACCTCTCAAACTCACTCGAAATTGCAATGGAACTACTGTATATAGGAGCTTCCTTAACCTGCACATAAAAATTATAATATATAATAGCGGTTAGAACTAATATTATAAACAACCTCACATCCCTCAACCCACAGTTTAGGAGTAATATAACTTGGCTCACAACACTCGACCCACACATGACAGTGCCCGAGCATGCTAAGAAGTAGCAAAGCATCAACTTTTTGAAGCAAACATCCATAATAACCATCTGCAAAAGAGCACCCAAATTAGAAAGCCCTCGGTATATGCTCACCCTCACTCAACCCTCATTATAAGTGCACTATCCACACTCAATCTGCCCCCAGCATTGTTGTCCTGGGGCAGCTTCATAATTGTTGAAGGTAAGTTCCATTGAGCCAAATACTAAGCATCACCAGCAGAACTAATCAAATTATTCATTGAAAGAATCCTACCTCTAACCATTTGAACAATAAGTTTAGTAACAATCACTTCAGGTTTGAAATCCTTGCTAAAAATCCTCCTATTCCTCTCAGTCCAAATCTGATAGACGGTGCAAAGGAAGGATAGCTTCAAAATAGCAGATTGCAAGGTCTTACCTTTAATAGACTTGGTAGCAAAGACCACAGTCTCAAGCCAAGTTAATTGGGGCCAACTAACATTACATTTGACTTGAATGGCACCCCAAATCCTAGAGGAGTACACACACCTAAAGAACAAGTGAGAGTGATTCTCCTCAGGATCATGACAGAAGGGGCAAAGAGGATTAGGAACAAGGCCAAACAAATGTAATCTATCCCCAGTGTATAATCTCTCATGAATAGCCATCCAAACCACAAAACTGACCCTAGGAATGGAGGGAAGCCCCCAAACAAGATTAGCCCAAGGAACTTTAGCACCCTTATCTCTCTAACAATCCCAAGTAGATTGTATAGTAAAATTACCATCAACAGTCAGGCTCCAGACAGGGTTATCCTGACTATCCCTACTAGGTTTAAAAGTAGGGGGAGTAGAAGAAATCCACTCCTTCACTTCCCAGGAATCATCAATGGGCCACTTCCAATCATCATTAGAGATGATATCACTGACTTTGGAATTAAGAGGAAGACCCGTGTCATACAATATCCTATGACGAAACCTATCCCATAAAGAGCCCAGAGGATCCCAATTATCAAACCACAGAAACACCTTCTCCCCATTACCAATCACAAACTTGATAAGAGGGAAGATATTCTTTCTAAGAGACAGAATTTTCCTCCAGACCCATGAGGGGTCACTAGGCATTTTCACATACCAAAAGCTCTTACCTTTAAGTAAGTAGGATTTAACCCATTGGCACCACATAGACCCTTCCCCCCCAGAGAACAAAAACCAAACATGCTTAGCAACAGCCGCCCTATTCCAAACACCCATCTCTTTAAACCCTAAGCCCCCTTCATCTTTAGGTTTACACACATAGTTCCAAGCAATCTTAGCACTATGCGTCTTTAACTCAACACCAGACCAAAGAAAGGATCTCAAAATGCTATCAATATCTCTAATAACCTTTTTAGGAAGGATAAAAAGAGAAGACCAATATACTTGCATTGAAAAAAGGATAGTCTGGATAAGTTGAGCTCTACCAGCATAAGAAAGGAGTTTATTAGTCCAGCTCTTGATCCTCTTAGTGATCCTCTCAATCAAAATTTGACAATCAGTAGCCTTAAGCTTCGTGGTGATCAAAGGCACACCCAGGTATTTAACCGGAAGGGTGCCCTCAGAAAAATTAGCAATACTAAGAATATCATTTTTAAGCTCAGGACTACACCCCGAGAAGTATATGTTACTCTTACTAGGACTAGGGGTGAGACCAGACAACATTCTAAACTCCTCTAAGCCTTGCATGATAAGGTTGACAGTCCCAGGATCACCTCTACTGAAAATCATTAGATCATCAGCAAAGCAAAGATTGACAATCTTGGTTCTATCACACCTCCAATGAAACTTGAAAAGAGGATCACAGGCTTTTTCCGCAAGAATTCGAGCTAGGATTTCCATAGCCAGAACAAACAAATATGGGGACATCGGATCCCCTTGTCTGAGCCCTCTAGCCCCTTTAAAATACCCATGAAGGCTACCATTAATGCAAATCGAGAAAGAGGGACTCGTCATGCAAGCCTTGATCCAATTTATCATGCAGGGAGGAAATTCCATAGCAAAAAGGATGTCAAGAATAAACTCCCACCTCACATTATCATAAGCTTTCATTATGTCCACTTTCATGGCACACTTAGGAATTTTAGAACTCCTATGATAACCCCTCATAATCTCCTGAGACAAGAAAATGTTATCAGAAATCCTTCTACCCTGAACAAAAGCTGACTGCACAGGGTCAACGAGGTCCGGAAGGACAATCTTGACTCTATTGGCAATGATCTTAGCTATGCACTTATAGATCGTATTGCAACAGGAGATTGGCCTGTAATCCCCAAGCTTCATGGGGTTAGGAATTTTAGGAATAAGGGCAACAATAGTATTGTTAACCTCAGAGAGAAGCTTACCAGTTTCAAAAAATGATCTTATGGCAATGGTAACCTCTTTACCCACTATATCCCAAGAGCTCTTAAAAAAACCCGCAGAATAACCATCAGGTCCCGGGGTAGGAATATTGTTTGTGGAAGAGAAACAAAATGTGTAGGAATATTGTTCTCAATACATAGGAGCTGCTATTAGACATCACTTTGAACCAATTGCCTCCGGTCTCATAGAAACCAAAGAAATTGAACAAAATCAACTTGCCCGGAGCACCTAGTTCTCTTTATTATACTATAATCTATTAATTAGAGACTAGTTGAAAGAATGTCCATCATCTCATTCACCCGTTATTGTTTCTGTGCTCGCTACAAATACCGAGTCCGCATCCATATTGTTAATTGAAAAACCATAAACAGCATCAATCGTTAGTGCAGCTTTCACTGATGTCATTTGTACTGCTGCTACTCCCTTAGCCAATTTCGTTACCGAGGCTTTGATTTCTCACTGGTGTCCTAAATCCAGTGCCAAAGCATGACTTTAGCTGCCACTGGCTTGCTAAAATCTTTAAGCAATACTGTTGTTAGGAGGTTTTAATGGGAAGCCCAAGACTTGTACCTACATTGCTTATCCTACACTCAAATCTATCGTAATTGCAATGTCTACATGTGCTTACTGATAACAATAAGTGTTTATACACACACTAATGCAGAATTCTGGTTGACAACTTAGCTTTGGTTGGTTGGTCCAACCTTTGTAATCTGACCTTTCTCGTCCAAGTTAAAATTACTCTTTGATGCTTGACGTATTATTTTCTATGTTGTACTTGCGGACTAAGCCAACCGAATATTTCTCAATCTCTCTTCTGGATCAAGCTATCTGTAGACTCACTTGAATTGTCTATTTTTCTTTTTTTTTCTTTTTTAAAGGTCTAGAATTGTATATTCTTTTATTGCATCTTTCATATTTTGCTTGAGTGGAAAGTAATGCTGTGAACTACTCCATATATGTGTGGTTAATTTATTTTTTTATTAAAAAAAAGCCAAAAATCTTGATTTCTTCTTCTTTTGATTTATACACAACTAGGCAAAACATTCCATTGTCAACTGTTTGTGACATGCACATATATATAATTTTTAAACTTGGCCTGACATTAACCATTAAGGAACAAGTCCCATTAGTCATTGTTTCGACTGGTATGTGAACTAGTTGAACCATTATATGCAGAAAATTGTTGTAAATTTTAAGAAACATATGAACCTTAGATAAACATAAGGTCAAAAGAATTTGTGACAACTGAATGTGGTTGTGTGCCTAGATAAACATGTCATTTCATTTTTACTCAAACTTATCTATTTACTTTGACAACTTTCTTTAACTTACCTAAACTTGTTGAAAAAGGACGTTCCGGGGGCGAAAATTCAAAACAGCCCCTGAACCACCGTGTGACCCTCACAGACAGCTTCCCCTTGACAAATAGAACTTGTGACAACTGATGGAATATAATTCAGACCCGTAAGTTGGGAGTTAGAGCCAAATATGCCATACACTTAGTCGAAAAATTGCGTTTCGGAGGCGAAAATTCAAAACAACCCCTGAACCACTGTGTGGCTCTCACAGACAGTTTTCCCATGACAAATAGGACTTGTGACAACTGATGGAATGTAATTCGGACCCTTAGGTTGGGAGTTAGAGCCGAATACGCCCTAAATTTCGTCGAAAAAGGGCATTCCGGGGGCGAAATTTCAAAACAGCCCCTGAACCATTGTGTGGCCCTCACGAAAAAATTCCCCTTGTGTGACAACCCTCACCTCTAATTAGTGCTAATATGTGATTAAGCATGATAAGTAACTGATTAGAATGAAATCCTGATCTGTTTATATGAATGTATTGCATTAATTGCATTTCTATCTATTTGTCGTAGATTGATCTGTTCATGTTTTGAGTTTCGGACTGCGAATTGAAAGCCTTATCGGCGACCGAAACAGAAATTGATTAGTGTTATATGCTAATTAGAATTTATATGATTTTATGGTAGGTTCAATTAAAATTCGATTTAGAATGATTAAATTAGATTAAATAAAGTTAAATCACATTAGTTTGAGGTTATTACCAAATTGCCATTGAGTGGCCATTTCCTATAAACTTTGTTTGGACTTAATTGTTGCATTTCATATCATCTCCTCAGCCTTTTCTAGACCAAAACCGTGTGAGAGAGGGAGAGTAGGAGAAAAAGGTTGAATTCACCTAGATTTTGCTTGAACTTAGAAGATTTGAAGGTTTATTACAAAATTGAGCTAACACACTTGAGATTCAAGACCTAGGTAAGGAATTCATCCTCTCAATTGTGAATTTAAGTTGTTCTTGCATGATTCATGGGAAAATTAGTGATCTAAGGCAAGAATTTAATTGAAGAGTTGAATTGTGAGCTAATTCATGCATGCATGTACATATTCTTGAATTTTGAGGTTGTTATTCATGAATTTCCACATACATGTCCACATTTTGGTTGTAGTCCATAAACTCACTTTGATTTTGAGCTCAATCTTGCATTTGACCTTGTTTTGGAGCATTAGAGTTCATAGAAACTCTTGCATGTTATGTTCTTGTTTAGTTCATGAAAGTTTCTTTGAAATTGTGTGCAATTGTCTCACCTTTGGGCTTGATTTTACAAAATTGATCTTCAAAACATGTTGTAGTTTAAGTTTTCAAGTGTTTTCCAGGAAATGGGCCCAAAAGGTTGAGTTTTGATGTGTTGAATGCTTGGTTTGAGCTTGGGAGGCAAATCTGGAAACTCCAGATTTTGGCTTCCACGCTCGAGCGAAGGATTCCACGCTTGAGTGACCAGAGCAAAGGGATACTGGCTCGAGCGTAGATTGCAAGCTTTCAGGTTTTCTGCGTGTGCAGACGCACGCTCGAGCGAAGACTGTGTCTCACGCTCGAGCAAGCATCGAGTGAACGTTGAGCGGAGATTTTCAACAACCAGTATTTTTGCATTTTTACAGACCACTTGAGCAAAGGAGTTTACGCTCGAGCGACCCCTCTGTTTTGGCAAGCTCGCTCGAGCGAAGAAAGCCACGCTCGAGCGAGACCCCTGTTTTCAGCAAATTTTGAAAAGTGTTTTAAAGTACATCTTTGCATCCTTATTTCATCCTAGGCATTTATAGGCCTAGTTTAAGGCATCTTAATGAGGATAATGTTATAGAACCACACCGAGTCAAGTTAAGGGGCTAAGTTATTAATCCCTAGTGTGTAACTTAGTGTGTGTTCGTTCTATTACTGTGTAGGGTTGGCATCCGAGGACGCTCATCAGCTTGCTTATAGCCGAGTACTCTGTGAGTAACAATGTTGTAAAGATACGTTCAATTATAACTATTTCTGAATAATTGATTATACTGCTTTCTGAAATGGCATCGTTTATTGAATGAATGTTTGTCCTATTTGTAAACTGTATTCGTGGCATCCATAGCAACTTACTGCTACTAAGTCAGCACACTTCTTGCCTGTTCAGACTACATTCAATGCTGACCGACTAGCTGTACTGTATATGAATGAGATTGTGAGACTTCATGGAGTGCCGATGTCTATTGTTTCAGACCGAGATCCAAAGTTTGTTTGTAGATTTTGGCAGGGTTTACAAAGAGCCTTGGGAACCGAGTTAAGGTTTAGCACAGCTTTCCACCCCCAAACCGATGGGCAAACAGAAAGAACAATTCAAACACTTGAAGATATGCTCAGACTATGCGCACTGGATTTCAAAGGAAGTTGGGAAGCACATCTACCTTTAGTTGAGTTCGCTTACAACAACAGTTATCAAGCCAGCATTGGCATGGCACCGTATGAAGCTTTGTATGGAAGGAAGTGCAGATCGCCGATATGTTGGACCGAAGTAGGAGACAAAGTTTTGATCGGCCCCGAACTGATTCAAGTGACAACCGAGAAGATTAAGCTTATTCGTCAGAGGATCACAACTGCCCAAAGTCGGCAGAAGAGCTACGCCGACCAGAGGAGAAGAGAATTGGAGTTTGAAGTTGGGGATCATGTATTTCTGAAGATTTCGCCAAGGAAAGGAGTTTTTAGATTTGGGAAGAAAGGTAAGTTAGCACCTCGTTACATCGGGCCATTCGAAATTCTTGAAAAGATTAACACGACTGCCTACAGACTTGCTTTACCACCAGGATTGAGCCAAGTACACAATGTATTCCATATTTCAATGTTGAGAAAGTATGTTCGGGATCCCCTGCATGTGATTGATCATTTTGGGATTATGGTTGATGAAGAATTGAGTTATGAAGAGAGACCAATGCGTATTATTGATAGGCAAGTAAGGCAATTGAGAAATAAGGCAATACCAATGGTAAAGGTTGAATGGAAGGAACACTACGGCAAGGATGCCACATGGGAAATGGAAGAAGAAATGAACATTCGACATCCAGAACTATTTCTGAACCAAGGTAACTCAAGTTTGGGGACCAAACTTCCTTAAGGGGGGTAGGATGTAATAACCCTCCCACTGTCTTAGCCATACTCATATGCATTTTATATGATTTTTGCTTTGTTAAGTTGTATCTTGAATCTTGACTTGCCTTGCATCTTTGACTTGTCTTGCATAAGTATTACTTGAGTGTTATGTTCCTTACGGATTACGTGTGTAGCCGAGGTAACCTTGGGACTAGTTCACCTTTGAACCCTTGTGCTTAGAATCATGTTAGAACCACTTGATTAACCTTCACCTTCACCTCGGCATTCTAGCCGAGATGTTTCTGCTTAGCCGAGGTATGTTGCATTAGTGACCTTGTTCCCGGGATGGTATGACATAGGCCGAGGTGTGGCACACCCTGGCCAAGGTGTGGCACAGCTTAGTCAAGTGTCGTCCTCTCTAGCCGATGTCCTTGTTACCCTGTAGCCGAAGTCCTACCTTTGGCCGATGTTATTGCTTGCCGAAGTCTTGTTGTTAGCCGATGTCACTACCCGCCGGAGTGTTTCACTTGGTAGCTTGTTAGATACGCTTTGTCAGAGTCTTGTCCTTTCAATCAGTCACCTTTTTGAATAGAGCCAACCACCTGTTGCCACGTGTCCGAGCTGAAGGATAAGTAGCCGACAGACTTAGAAACACATCATTCTTGTCTCAAATCTTGTTCTTGAGGAGAGAGAAGCTCTAGGAAGAGTTCTAGAGTGAGAAGTAGATAGCAAGCTTGATTCTTGGTGTTTGATCCGTTGGACTTGCAATCTGAGGTCAGATTCTTGTTCTCCTTTGATTACTTTTATTGTTTGTCCAGTCACATTGCATGATTGAGTTTGTCTTGTATGCCATGCATAGATTTAAAGTTGGTTTTAGAAAGAAAATAAGACCTTCATGTGTTCTTGAGGAAAAGCCTTGATTTGATCCGAAAGCTTGCATTAAAACCCATGTTTTTGTGTTTGTTTCACCAAGGTCTTCTAGCATGGGTACCCAGGTCCATGTTTTCAAACTCATGGCACGAAATCTCAGACTTTATAAATGTAAGTTATGATCTGTGCATTCATCCTGTTCATGTTCTTGAGCAGAGGGAAACCCAGGTTTTCCCCGGCTTCCTTTATCCTTGAATGTGGCCTCGGGACCACACCTCGGCGAGAGAGTGTGGAACCTCGGCCAAGACCTGGATGGTGCCCAGCATGTCTTCCCAAAGTAAGAAGCAGTGTTTGATATGTTTTGACTTAGCTTGTGCGACTGCCGAGGTCATTTGCATGCATATGAAGCTTGTTTGAAAGTGCATTCAATAGACTTGTTATGTGATTGTAGGACTTGGACTTGCCTTGACCCCGACGTCTGAAGAACTATGTGAGTGGCATTTTAATAAAGCTATGTTACAATGTTTTGATAAAAGTCTTGTTTTGCCTTGTTTTGAAAAGTATTTGCAAGCATGAATGATCATCCCCATTTTGTATGCCAAGTACTATATCTTGTTTTGGTCACACTCTTGAAAGTCCGTATGTGCCAGGGGACTTTAAGCATTTGTGGCACTAGTCCGTACGTGCTAGGGGACTATAAGCACTTGTAGCACAACTCTTGAAAGTCCGTATGTGCCAGGGGACTTTAAGCATTTGTGGCACTAGTCCGTACGTGCTAGGGGACTATAAGCACTTGTAGCACAACTCTTGAAAGTCCGTATGTGCCAGGGGACTTTAAGCATTTGTGGCACTAGTCCGTACGTGCTAGGGGACTATAAGCACTTGTAGCACAACTCTTGAAAGTCCGTACGTGCTAGGGGACTATAAGCACTTGTAGCACAACTCTTGAAAGTCCGTATGTGCCAGGGGACTTTAAGCATTTGTGGCACTAGTCCGTACGTGCTAGGGGACTATAAGCACTTGTAGCACAACTCTTGAAAGTCCGTACGTGCTAGGGGACTATAAGCATTTGTAGCACAACTCTTGATGTCATCCCTTGGAACTTGAAAGCCTTGAAAGACTTGATTGATGAAGCTTGGCAGATTTGATATAAGAACTTGATTTATGCCTTGTATTGTTTTGTTAAAAGACCTCGGATATCATTCATGTAAACCCTTTATTGTTTATGCCATTCACTGAGTATCCAAGCTCACCCTCCCTATGTATATGTAGGTGATGAGCAGGGCGGTGACGCCTAAGTATGTTCTGCCGAGGTGTTTAGCCGAGGTGTTTTGCTGAAGTATTTTGCCGACGTGTTTTGATTCGCATTTTTGTGAACATCTTGAAGATCATGCTTCTTAGATCTTTCATTGTATTTTGTATTTGAAGGCCGAGAAGCCTTTTTGTCAAGATGTAATTTTTTGTACTCTATTTTGTTATATTGGAACCATCAAAGATGTATGTCATTTCATTCAACTTAAGCACTGCTCTTATGGACTGCTTGTATGTTAATTTATTGCTTCCGCATTCGTAAGCCCCATATGTTTACTCTGATTTGTGTGTGAATTCTTGTAAGAGGCCTTTGGTAACCTCGGGTTACTGGCCATCTCGGCACCGACCTACTAGGGGCAGGTTGGGGTCGTGACAGATTGGTATCAGAGCACAAGTTCCTCATAGTACGTTATTCACACACCTTGAGTCCTAAAGAGCATAGGATTTCCCTTAGAAAGATGATAGGATTGCATCATGTTGCTTGCTACTTGACAATGTGTGCATCATCTTGGCATAACAGCTTGTTGCTTGCATACATGCTTTATTGCACATTTTGTTTTAAAGTTACATTTTACATACTCATAGCATTATGAGGAGAGGAAGACCACCAGTTGGCCGAGATCAATCAGAAGACAGATTGGGTCGATTGGAAAGGCTAGTTGAGGGATTAACTCGGGAGTTGAGGCAGATAAGACAACAGACTGTTAGTGCCACATCTACTCAGGCCGAACAGACCAATGGCCGACATGCAGTTCCACCTCCACCTCCTCCAGTGCCCCAAGTACCCTCGCAGCCAGCCTTGTATGGGGATGGGACTATGACTTTGATTAAGGAGTTCAAAAAGATGAACCCGCCGAGATTCCAAGGGGGCGTAGAACCGATGAAAGCCGAAGCGTGGGTCTTAGGAATGGAGAAGTTGTTCGAGATCTTTCCCAGCACAGATGCTCAGAAGGTGGCATTGGCCGCATTTACGTTAGATGACGATGCCCGAAGATGGTGGATGATAACACGGGAAGGGAACCCTGACTTAACTTGGGTTAAATTCTTGGAACTATTTTATGACAAGCATTTTCCTCTTAGTGTCCGAGATCGCAAGATCACGGAGTTTCAGACTTTGACACAAGGAAACAAGACAGTAGCAGAATACGATCGTGCTTTCACAGAATTAGCAAGGTATGCGCCTCATATGGTCAGTGATGAGTACAGGAAGGCTAGGAAGTTTGAAAGTGGGTTGCGTGCACCGATACAGGATAGAGTCAACATGCTCAACATGCCGACTTATGCTGGAGTCTTGGACAAGGCTATTCTTGCAGAAACCAACTTGAACCGATACCAGAATGCAGGAGAGAACCAGAGGAAAAGGCCGAACTATGATAACCGCCGAGTTCCGTTCAACGCCAAGAAGAAGACGAACGTCAGCAGCTCCAGCAATCTGAACCAGGAAGGTACTACGAAGCTGATGTGTGCAAGTTGTGGGAAATCGCATTCCGGAGTTTGCCGCTGGGCGTCAGGTGCCTGTTTTGAGTGTGGAGAAATGGGTCATCGTGTGAAAGATTGTCCGAGGTCCCAGATTGCTGATGGTTTGAAAAGTGGGAGCACCTCGGGCTCTGCACAGGGAAACAATGTTGGAAGGACACAGATGAGGCAAGGCAGAGTTTTTGCGCTAGTGCCAGGAGACACCCAGAATACTGAGGCAGTAGTGTCAGGTATACTTCAAATCTGCTCTCAAGATGCATACATATTGATTGATTCGGGCTCTACGCATTCATTCGTATCTGTTAAGTTTGCCGAGAAGATGAATAGACCACAGGAACCTCTTGATTATGTGTTATATGTATCTGCTCCATCTGGGAGAACTATGATTGTTGCATCTATTTATAGGGAGTGTGTTGTTGTGATTAAGGGTGTGGAAATACTAGTTGACTTAATGCCATTGAACATGACTCACTTTGACGTTATACTAGGGATGGATTGGTTAGTGACGAATCATGCATCTATTGATTGTGTTTCTAAGAGTGTTACTTTGAAACCCCCAAGCCAAGCCGAGGTTATTTTCCAGGGTAGAGGTGTAGTGTCCCCGCCTTACTTGATTTCATCCATTAAAGCTTATAAGCTAATTCAGAAAGGGTGCCATGGCTACTTGTGTAGTATATTGAGTGATCAGAATGGGAAGGTTACTCTAGCCGACATCCCAGTTGTGAACGAATTCCCCGATGTCTTTCCAAATGAATTGCCTGGCCACTTAGTTGATAGGGAAATAGAATTTACTGTGGACATCACGTCAGGAACACAGCCGATCTCCAAAACACCTTATAGAATGGCCCCAGCCGAGCTTAAGGAATTGAAGGTGCAATTACAAGAGTTGTTGGATAAGGGTTTTGTTAGGCCGAGCACTTCACCATGGGGAGCCCCAGTGTTATTTGTTAAGAAAAAGGATGGTACACTTCGTCTTTGCATCGACTATAGAGAACTTAATAAGGTAACCATTAAGAACAAGTACCCGTTGCCTAGGATTGATGATTTGCTAGATCAACTTCAAGGAGCACGAGTGTTTTCCAAGATTGACCTTAGGTCGGGTTACCATCAGCTTAAAGTTAGAGCCGAGGATGTTGAGAAGACGGCCTTCCGAACCCGATATGGTCACTACGAGTTTTTAGTAATGCCTTTTGGAGTAACCAATGCCCCTGCTGCATTTATGGACTTAATGAACAGAGTCTTCAAGCCATATTTAGATGAGTTTGTAGTTGTCTTCATTGATGATATACTGATCTATTCTAAGAGTAAAACTGAACATGAAAACCACTTGAGACTTGCCTTACAGATTTTGAGGGACAGGAAGTTATACGCTAAGCTGAGTAAGTGTGAGTTTTGGCTTTCCAGTATTTCATTTTTGGGGCATGTGACTGATGAAGAGGGTATCTCCGTTGATCCTAGTAAGATTGAAGCCGTGGTAAATTGGCCAACGCCGACCAACGTGTCCGAGGTCCGTAGTTTTCTGGGTTTGGCAGGTTATTACAGAAAGTTTGTAAAGGATTTCTCAAGGATTGCAATACCACTAACACAGTTAACTCAGAAGGGAGTGATCTATGAATGGACTGAAGATAGAGAGTCAGCCTTCCAGGAGTTGAAGACAAGGTTAGTTACAGCACCAGTTCTTGCACTTCCATCAGGTAATGAGGAATTTCAGATTTATAGTGATGCTTCACATAAAGGTTTGGGTTGTGTGTTGATGCAAGGGGGTAAGGTTATAGCATATGCATCTCGCCAGTTGAAACCTCATGAGAAGAATTATCCCACCCATGACCTAGAACTAGCAGCCGTGGTATTTGCTTTGAAGATTTGGCGTCATTACTTGTATGGAGCTTCTTGTCAGGTTTTCACGGACCACAAGAGTTTGAAGTACTTATTCACTCAGAGGGAACTAAATTTAAGGCAGAGAAGATGGTTGGAATTATTGAAAGACTATGACATGCAGATTCAGTACCACCCAGGCAAGGCCAACTCAGTAGCCGATGCATTAAGCAGAAGGTCAATGGGAAGCTTGGCGTGCTTAGCCATAACCTCGGCAGAGCCAACTATTATTGGGGAAGTGAAAGCCAGACAAATGGAGGACGAATTCCTGAAGAAGGTAGCCGACGAGATCATCACCAAGCCGAGGTCAGGTTATACATTTGAAAAGGGAGTACTTAAGTTCGAAGGAAGATTGTGCGTGGCCGACATCCCAGAGTTAAAAGGGAAGGTTCTGCAAGAATCTCATGGTTCCAGAATTGCTGTCCATCCAGGAAACACAAAAATGTATCACGATGTCAAGCAGACCTTTTGGTGGCCGAACATGAAGAGGGAAATAGCCGAGTTTGTATCTCGATGCTTGCAATGTCAACAAGTGAAGACAGAACATCAGAGACCAGCCGGACTCCTTCAACCCTTGTCAATACCTGAATGGAAATGGGAACATGTCTCCATGGATTTTGTGATTGGGTTGCCGAGGACACAGAAAGGAATGGATTCGATTTGGGTCATAGTTGACAGATTAACCAAGTCAGCACACTTCTTGCCTGTTCAGACTACATTCAATGCTGACCGACTAGCTGTACTGTATATGAATGAGATTGTGAGACTTCATGGAGTGCCGATGTCTATTGTTTCAGACCGAGATCCAAAGTTTGTTTGTAGATTTTGGCAGGGTTTACAAAGAGCCTTGGGAACCGAGTTAAGGTTTAGCACAGCTTTCCACCCCCAAACCGATGGGCAAACAGAAAGAACAATTCAAACACTTGAAGATATGCTCAGACTATGCGCACTGGATTTCAAAGGAAGTTGGGAAGCACATCTACCTTTAGTTGAGTTCGCTTACAACAACAGTTATCAAGCCAGCATTGGCATGGCACCGTATGAAGCTTTGTATGGAAGGAAGTGCAGATCGCCGATATGTTGGACCGAAGTAGGAGACAAAGTTTTGATCGGCCCCGAACTGATTCAAGTGACAACCGAGAAGATTAAGCTTATTCGTCAGAGGATCACAACTGCCCAAAGTCGGCAGAAGAGCTACGCCGACCAGAGGAGAAGAGAATTGGAGTTTGAAGTTGGGGATCATGTATTTCTGAAGATTTCGCCAAGGAAAGGAGTTTTTAGATTTGGGAAGAAAGGTAAGTTAGCACCTCGTTACATCGGGCCATTCGAAATTCTTGAAAAGATTAACACGACTGCCTACAGACTTGCTTTACCACCAGGATTGAGCCAAGTACACAATGTATTCCATATTTCAATGTTGAGAAAGTATGTTCGGGATCCCCTGCATGTGATTGATCATTTTGGGATTATGGTTGATGAAGAATTGAGTTATGAAGAGAGACCAATGCGTATTATTGATAGGCAAGTAAGGCAATTGAGAAATAAGGCAATACCAATGGTAAAGGTTGAATGGAAGGAACACTACGGCAAGGATGCCACATGGGAAATGGAAGAAGAAATGAACATTCGACATCCAGAACTATTTCTGAACCAAGGTAACTCAAGTTTGGGGACCAAACTTCCTTAAGGGGGGTAGGATGTAATAACCCTCCCACTGTCTTAGCCATACTCATATGCATTTTATATGATTTTTGCTTTGTTAAGTTGTATCTTGAATCTTGACTTGCCTTGCATCTTTGACTTGTCTTGCATAAGTATTACTTGAGTGTTATGTTCCTTACGGATTACGTGTGTAGCCGAGGTAACCTTGGGACTAGTTCACCTTTGAACCCTTGTGCTTAGAATCATGTTAGAACCACTTGATTAACCTTCACCTTCACCTCGGCATTCTAGCCGAGATGTTTCTGCTTAGCCGAGGTATGTTGCATTAGTGACCTTGTTCCCGGGATGGTATGACATAGGCCGAGGTGTGGCACACCCTGGCCAAGGTGTGGCACAGCTTAGTCAAGTGTCGTCCTCTCTAGCCGATGTCCTTGTTACCCTGTAGCCGAAGTCCTACCTTTGGCCGATGTTATTGCTTGCCGAAGTCTTGTTGTTAGCCGATGTCACTACCCGCCGGAGTGTTTCACTTGGTAGCTTGTTAGATACGCTTTGTCAGAGTCTTGTCCTTTCAATCAGTCACCTTTTTGAATAGAGCCAACCACCTGTTGCCACGTGTCCGAGCTGAAGGATAAGTAGCCGACAGACTTAGAAACACATCATTCTTGTCTCAAATCTTGTTCTTGAGGAGAGAGAAGCTCTAGGAAGAGTTCTAGAGTGAGAAGTAGATAGCAAGCTTGATTCTTGGTGTTTGATCCGTTGGACTTGCAATCTGAGGTCAGATTCTTGTTCTCCTTTGATTACTTTTATTGTTTGTCCAGTCACATTGCATGATTGAGTTTGTCTTGTATGCCATGCATAGATTTAAAGTTGGTTTTAGAAAGAAAATAAGACCTTCATGTGTTCTTGAGGAAAAGCCTTGATTTGATCCGAAAGCTTGCATTAAAACCCATGTTTTTGTGTTTGTTTCACCAAGGTCTTCTAGCATGGGTACCCAGGTCCATGTTTTCAAACTCATGGCACGAAATCTCAGACTTTATAAATGTAAGTTATGATCTGTGCATTCATCCTGTTCATGTTCTTGAGCAGAGGGAAACCCAGGTTTTCCCCGGCTTCCTTTATCCTTGAATGTGGCCTCGGGACCACACCTCGGCGAGAGAGTGTGGAACCTCGGCCAAGACCTGGATGGTGCCCAGCATGTCTTCCCAAAGTAAGAAGCAGTGTTTGATATGTTTTGACTTAGCTTGTGCGACTGCCGAGGTCATTTGCATGCATATGAAGCTTGTTTGAAAGTGCATTCAATAGACTTGTTATGTGATTGTAGGACTTGGACTTGCCTTGACCCCGACGTCTGAAGAACTATGTGAGTGGCATTTTAATAAAGCTATGTTACAATGTTTTGATAAAAGTCTTGTTTTGCCTTGTTTTGAAAAGTATTTGCAAGCATGAATGATCATCCCCATTTTGTATGCCAAGTACTATATCTTGTTTTGGTCACACTCTTGAAAGTCCGTATGTGCCAGGGGACTTTAAGCATTTGTGGCACTAGTCCGTACGTGCTAGGGGACTATAAGCACTTGTAGCACAACTCTTGAAAGTCCGTATGTGCCAGGGGACTTTAAGCATTTGTGGCACTAGTCCGTACGTGCTAGGGGACTATAAGCACTTGTAGCACAACTCTTGAAAGTCCGTATGTGCCAGGGGACTTTAAGCATTTGTGGCACTAGTCCGTACGTGCTAGGGGACTATAAGCACTTGTAGCACAACTCTTGAAAGTCCGTACGTGCTAGGGGACTATAAGCACTTGTAGCACAACTCTTGAAAGTCCGTATGTGCCAGGGGACTTTAAGCATTTGTGGCACTAGTCCGTACGTGCTAGGGGACTATAAGCACTTGTAGCACAACTCTTGAAAGTCCGTACGTGCTAGGGGACTATAAGCATTTGTAGCACAACTCTTGATGTCATCCCTTGGAACTTGAAAGCCTTGAAAGACTTGATTGATGAAGCTTGGCAGATTTGATATAAGAACTTGATTTATGCCTTGTATTGTTTTGTTAAAAGACCTCGGATATCATTCATGTAAACCCTTTATTGTTTATGCCATTCACTGAGTATCCAAGCTCACCCTCCCTATGTATATGTAGGTGATGAGCAGGGCGGTGACGCCTAAGTATGTTCTGCCGAGGTGTTTAGCCGAGGTGTTTTGCTGAAGTATTTTGCCGACGTGTTTTGATTCGCATTTTTGTGAACATCTTGAAGATCATGCTTCTTAGATCTTTCATTGTATTTTGTATTTGAAGGCCGAGAAGCCTTTTTGTCAAGATGTAATTTTTTGTACTCTATTTTGTTATATTGGAACCATCAAAGATGTATGTCATTTCATTCAACTTAAGCACTGCTCTTATGGACTGCTTGTATGTTAATTTATTGCTTCCGCATTCGTAAGCCCCATATGTTTACTCTGATTTGTGTGTGAATTCTTGTAAGAGGCCTTTGGTAACCTCGGGTTACTGGCCATCTCGGCGCCGACCTACTAGGGGCAGGTTGGGGTCGTGACAGTTTTGCTATTGGATGTACCACATATGACTACTATGGTTCTAAATGACTATTTTATTGATGCAATTGACTGTTTTAATTACTGAAAGGACATTCATTCTTAACCCCTTTACGCATATGTTATTTACTGGGCTTTAGCTCACTGTTTATATCTATATGTAGGCGTCCAGGCACCGGATCAGAGCTAGAAGCGTCAAGTTAAGCTCCCGTTTTGTCAAGCCAACCTTTGTGCCTCACTCGAGGTTCTAAGTCTGTCCAAGCTAAGGCTGCTTTTGGGATGTTTCAGATTCCCCCTTCTGTCTCCATTTTGTAACAAATGTTTAAACCTTGACTGTACAGTTATAGTTAGGGTTTTGGTCCCTAACCTGGATGTTTGTGTATATGACGTATGTATATATGTTTTGACTATGAATGTGACTTGTCCATAAAATTCTTTTTGCATTCAGATTGTCACAGCTCATTGGACATCTTTTAATTACTGTTTGGCTTCTGCCAGCCCCTTACTCTGTATTACTGTCTTTATTGTTAAGCAAGCCTTTGGTAACCACGGGTTACTGGCCGGTTGCGATGCTAAACCCATAGGAGCGGGTTTGGGTCATGACAGAGTGGTCTCAGAGCGATGTTAAAGCACGAGTTATATCAACACACGTGTCAAAATGAGCTATAGGATGTCTTAGAAAAGTGAATAGGGCATTGCATGAGCATGAAAGTGTGTGTGGCCATGACATGAATATATGTGCTAATGTGCTTTAAGTAAGCAATTCCTATGTTTATTATCACTGTGTTGCATATAGTGAAATGGACAATGCAAGAATTGCTGATGAATTTGAATTATCTGAGGCCAGAATGGCAAGGTTAGAAAGAACAGTTGAACTGTTGACCGAAGCTTTTAAGACAACACCACACTCCTCCAGTACAACCCCGAACAGAATCTTAATGATGACATAATTGCTTTGACACAGAAGTTCAGCAAAATGAAACCACCATCATTCCAAGAAGGCCTTGAACCACTAAAGGCCGAAGCGTGGGCTCTGGAAACTGAAAAATTATTTGAGGTGTTTCCGTGTTCTGAAGCACACAAAGTGTTATTGGCCACCTTTACTTTACAAGAAGAAGCTAGGCGGTGGTGGATGCTTGTCCGTGATGCAAATAATGTCATGACTTAGGCTCAGTTTAAAGAAGCCTTCTTCGAAAAGTACTTCCCTCAGTGTGTCAGGGACCGCAAGGTAACCGAATTTGAATAGTTGAAGCAAGGTACAATGTCTGTAGCCGAATATGAATCAAAATTCACAGAACTCCCGCCAGATATGCACCACTTATGGTGGACACTGATTATAAAAAGGCCCGAAAGTTTGAAGGCGGGCTCAATGTGGAAATACTTGATCGAATCAATGTCCTGAAACTGCTTAAATACGTGGATGTTCTTGACCGAGCAATAATAGCTGAGTCGAATATCGAGGCATTGAAACAAATTGAAACGCCAGCGTCTGAGTGGCCACGGTAAGAGACGGGGCTTCAAGTTTAAGAAAGGCCAAAATAAATAATCGAATAAGAAGCAAAATACAGGGTCAACGACTAGCTCTAGTTAAGGAAACAATTACATACCACCCTGCTCTAATGTGGAAAAAGGCATAAAGGGGTTTTGCTATAAAATCTCTGGTACTTGTTACAGGTGTGGCAATGGTGGGCTACATGGTCAAAGATTGCCCCTTCCACTTCACAAGGCAATAGTAAAGCTGCAGCTAGCGCCGCAGCATCAACTGTCACACCAAAGCCCAACTCCAAAGCCACTGGAAAGGAGCCTTTAAGGCAAGCCCGAGTGTTTGCACTCGTGCCGGGAGATGTGCAGAATACCGAGATAGTTGTGTCAGGTATACTCTCAATTTGTTGCTCAAAATGCTTATGTTCCGATTGATTCGGGGTCTTACACATTCATTTGTCTCGCATGCCTTTTCACGAAAAATAAAATAGACCACTGGAACCCATGAACTATTTGTTAGCTGTATTTTCACCCGCTGGGGGATCCATGACTTGTGCTTATGTGTATCCTGCATGCGAAATTGTTGTTAGGGATGTGAATTTGTATATTGATTTACTGCCTTTGAACATTGATCATTTCGATGTAATATTGGGAATGGACTGGTTAACAAAATATCATGCTACCATAGACTGTGTAACGAAACAAGTTGTTTTCCGTTCCACCTGGATTGCGTGAATTTGTGTTTAACGGAGTGGGAGTAATACCTCCCCATACCTGATTTCATCCATGAAAGCATTTAAATTTATTAAAAAGGGGTGTAAAGGGTATCTATGTTGTATATTGACGGTACCTATTGATACTAAAACTAATGGTGGACAGTATTCCTATAGTCAGAGAATTCCAGGATGTTTTTCCAGATGATCTGCTAGGGGATTTGATTGATAGGGAGACTGAGTTCACCATTGAAGTGTTACCGGGTGTACAACTAGTTTCCAAAGCTCCTTACAGAATGACACCTACTGAATTGAAGGAATTGAAAGTTCAACTGCCAAGAATTGCTGGATAAGAAGTTCATCAGGCCCAGTACTTCACCGTGGGCGCACCAGTTTTATTTTTGAAAAAAAAAAAGACGGCTCATTGAGACTTTGTATTGACTACCGTGAACTGAAACAAGGTAACAGTGAAAAATAAAATACCCACTGCCTCGTATTGATGATTTATTTAACCAGTTACAGGGTGCTCAGGTTTTCTCAAAAATTGACCTTAGATCTGGATATCACCAGTTGAGAGTCAAAACAGAGGACATTGAAAAGACTGCTTTCCGAACGAGGTACGGACATTATGAATTTCTTGTTGTTCGGGAAAGAAATAAACCTTCTCGTATAATCCTGTTGATCAAGTCTGCACTCCTCCGTATGACGTCGTTCTACTACCTGAAAATACAACGTGAGCTAGCCGGCGGGTGTGTGCCGGAAACCTCTCCGATGCCTAAGTCAGCAAACTAGACAAATAGACAAAAGCTTTGTATATTCGGGAATCAAATTTGCGTTACCTCTCCATAGGTGATGTTATGGGCTTTTATAGGTTCCGTGTGGCACAATCCAAGTAGGACTCTTATTCCTCCATGTAGAGTCCTCCAAGGATTCATACTCCTGAAAGATAATATTTATCCTTCAACACCCCCTCACTACTTAAACCAAGTGAGATGGTTTTACCATGGTCGAACTCCAATGTGGCCGAAGTAAGCATGGCCATGCTGAGCCACGGGGGTAGACCAAACTATGCTTAGTTCGGTTCTCCATTCCACTGCTCTTACCTCGGCTCTACCTGCCCAAATCATGCTAACCATAGTATTGCTTCGACCGAGCTAACAACTAGCTTGGTCCAACCGAGCTAGTCGCGTTATGTCGCGACCGGACTAACTCTGAAGGTGGAGATCTGGCGACCGAACTATCCGTTGTACTCTTCTGGACTGAGATAACATTAGGCACTTCTGGGACCGGACTAATTTTGAGGCCTTCCTACTCTGCCTTTTGTACTTTGGTCCATACCGGCCTTTACTCAGCTCGGCCCAATTTTACATATAAAAATTACCCTCTCAATTTCCCCTTAATTCCATCTACAAAGCATGATAGGGATTACCTGTTTATCAGCCGAGCTAAAGTTTTTTAAGCCTCTCCAGCCGAACTAAACCCCTTTAGTCTTTCCAGCCGAGCTAAAACTCTTAAGCCTTTCCAGCCGAGCCAATTTTCACATCGGGCTCTGCTTGTTCGGTCAAAATGTCTCTTCAATCACAGCAATTGAACCGTTTCCCATTCCAATGACACGTGGCAGCCTCTGATTGGCCCAACGCAGCTGTCACGCCGTCTTCGTATTTCGCGAGATTTGAACAGTCCCGCCTTTTTTGCCCCTTTACACAAAACAAACCTCACTTTGAATCTATCACTGCATTTTTCCTTTCCTTCATTCTCTCTCCCTGTGACTTTATTTCTTCAACTCCAGATCTTGCTGAATTGGTGTTTTTGGTGCTTCGATCTTTGATTTTTCTGCTACCATCTGGTAAGTAACTCAATCTTCTAACTCTTTTTGGTCGATTTTGTACCTTTTTTGCAATACATTACATGTTTTTTTGAAACACATTCTGTCTGCTTCCATGCTTAGCTTCGTGTTTTCTGTACAAACTTAGTAATAAAACCACTTGAATTCAAGAAAGAACATGAGAAACGCTAGTTTTGATCCAAAATAACCACGCAACCGAACTAAGAAGTTGTTTGCCTTGGTTGTAAGCCTAGGCACACCTCACAACCGAACTAACACTTGCACCATACTCGTAGCCTCCGTAGGTCAAACCACCCTTTGAATCACTTAGCCGAACTATTGAACCGTACTAGGTCTTTGCGACATCAGACTTGTAAGCTTTAACCATGGCCAAGCTACAACTAGGAACTAAACTAGCTTTCTTAGCTCAGGCCGAACTAAGAACGCTGCCCCTAACGACTAAACCGGGATAACAAATCCTTGCACAAACCGAACTAGTAAGCCCCATTTTCGAATAGAGATACAGTCCATTCTTCAATCCGAGATAACACCTGTAGTAATTGACACAGCCGAAGTAGGAC